>JAEOAD010000004.1:72677500-72715000 GCA_036365145.1 Orientallactaga sibirica | reverse complement strand
TTCAAATCCATCTTTTGGGACTGGCTGTGGTGTAGTCTCAGGCATGGTAGCCACTCTGAGGATCATCATTTGGGCACTTAACTTGTGGACTGGCCATATAATAAAGAAGACAGGATATTTAAAGTGTTTAGTGCAAGGATTTCATAGTGGACACTCAATTATGGTTAGATCACTTTATTCTTATTCATTAACACATGTTCAGTCATTTCCCAAGTTCTAAGCAAGATGCATACATTAGGAGCAGAGGACATGCAAGAAATAAATCTGAATGGAGATAAATTATATGTAATTTTGTTTTTCTCGGTGCTTTAGTTGCTGCAGCATGCATGAGCAAACCTTTCTTGCAACCTCTTTTGGATACGAATGTCAGGCGCACAAGAAGATCAGTCAGTTAGGTTATTTCATGGATAGAATATGTGAAAATTTTTTAATGAACATCACAGCTGAGAAGGCTTTCTCTTTTTCAAAACAACAAACTTAGAGGTGCACCCTACCGAAAGCAAGCATTCACCAACACAAAGTTTCAAGACCTTTTAGATGATTGGGAGATGTATCCTAAGCCTGGTCTATCATCATTTCTCTATGGTTACAGGCAAACATTTTCAGATAATTTGATATTAAACACTGTGCTGATAATAGAATTATATTAATTGTATATTATGAACTGACAACCTGAAAGAATAAAATGGTCAGCTATGATGCCATGCAAGACAGAAGTACGGACTAGATGAGAATTTTGACGTATACCTTATTCTAAATATTTTACTAATGTTTAGTTTTTCACTAATAAGTATTCAAGTCTTTGTAACTTATTTCTTTGGTTTACAGGGTTCAAATCAAGTTGGCCTAGAATTAAATTTCCATATGAGCAAGATTTAGAAAAACATTCAAATTGATAGTAAGTTGAAACTCATTTTTTTCTCTGATGTCTAGGATCATGATTCATTTGACAGCTAGAATGATACTTGCAGTTAATAAGTATAAAGTTTGTGGTATTAAAATATTATCATATAAGTTAGAACAAAATTGACTGGAAATTTATTTAAAAGTTAGATTTTGTCTATTCAAAAGTAGGGATATTTTTATATTTTTATTACTCTTCTAAGTAATGTGGTTTGAAAGCACCTACCACAATATCTCAACAGAGAAGCACTCAATAAATGTCAGATTAAAATTTTTGATGGAATACAAATGAGTTCTTGCAGGGCCTAACAGGAGGTTCAGTGTTTTATTTCTCAGTCCTTGTTTGTGACAATTATTCCAAATTAAGTTAACATTTACATAGTACTTCCTTTTCTACCCCACCCGTAAACCCAAGAAAAGCAAGCAAGTAATAAAGTACTGGTAAGAAAAATTAAGCATTATGACTTTGGTATCTGACTTGAGAATAAATTAAAATAGGCTGCAGCAAAAGAGCACAGAATCCCAAGTATAAGTAGACTCGAGTTTCCTTCTTAATTTAAACAATTCTATATGTTAAATGGTAGACAGACAACAAACAAACTTTATCAATGTGACACATTTATAATCAACACATAATAATCAAATGACAATTCAACTCATTACCCAGCTTTAGAACCAATCAATCCCAAGACAGTTCTCACTTATTCATATTAAATCATATTACTACAGATTAATATAAACAAATAAAATGCTTATGGGGCCCAATTAGGAGAGGAAAGTAGACTAAATTTCCACAAATACCGTAGTGACAGAAAATTCATGAAGAATTTTACTTGAATGGAACCTAACACATTGACAGTAGTAATGTCATGAGATGTTTGGTCAAGAGACCAAAAAGTTAACATACTGGAAACTTGACAAGCTGGGAAGCCAACAGGAGGATAATTAATAACCAGTTCAGAGAAACCATTGGATGGTTAGCATCCTGTTGCTAGGCAATGTTTCTAAGCAGCAGATCCCTTATCTAAAAGGACCAGACATTTTATTTTTACATTTTAACATAATGTTTTTTAATTAATTGTATATATTTGTTTGTCAACTTTTGGGTCTCTCAACTATGTGTATACCTATGAAGCTTATGCACTATCTAGTTTATAGGAAATAAAAATATTGACTGGATGCCAATATATATGATAGTCCTCACTAAAATAAAAGTTTTACACTCACCATGTAGTAAATGATAGAGTTTGCATATGGTCATATAATAAGACCAATCAGAGAGGGAAAGTTGCCTTCAGTGGTGTGCCTATTGTAGCTGAATAATGAAATACAAAATATATTTGAGGTTGATTAAAATTAAAGTAAATTTAGGTATGAAAATATCTTTACTCTGTAAATATTTAAATAAGACTTGGTACTAAAGAAAATATACCTTTAAGAAAAGAACAGTGCAGGCAAATTTTGACGTTTCAAATATATCATTCAAGTATGAAAGCTAATTTAATTTGCTCTCCAGTTTGGGTTGTTTTTAAAGCTTCATTAATTAAACTTTTAAAATAATAACCACAGATATCAGATGGCTAGAGAAAGGAGGCTGGATGGGTTGGATTAGGGGCACTGTTCTTAGGAACTATGCTCTTCACAACAACCTCAGCATTTAGTGGGAGAGCACTAGCCTGACTTCACCAACTCTCCACCTGTTTCTGGTGCTCTTGCTTCCCAAGAACAGTTTTCAATACCAGAAATGGACCAAGTCTACAAGTAGTCAAAATATAATGGAAGGTTTTCACATTCCCCTACCCCTTTTTTGCCTCATCATTACTTTTCCTCCATAAGCATTAATGCTCTCTTCTCCCACACCCACTTCCCCCCCCCCAACACCGGTTTAAAATGAGATGTTTTCCTGCATTTTTCTTTTTCTTTCTCTTCTTCCAATATTTTGATTGCAATACTATACTCCTTTTTCCTACCCAGGGCTAGTACAGCTTGCCCAATTTCTAGTCTAGAAGAACTGGAAATGGGTTAAGAACAGAATGGGGCTGAGTTCTCTTGTTCAGGCCAGTCAGTAAAAGAGGAGTAAGGAAGGTGAGATCATAGGTGGAAATCTACCACATAGCAGCTGACCAGATCTTAGATGGTGGCAAACAGTACTGTTTATATGATGACACTTCATTCTTCTTTTCAAAAAATTAACGCACCATCTCTTCACTCATAGGGAATAATGAGGCTGTTAACTTTTTGTAATTGTTGATTAGTAATTCATGATTGGAAAATAAACTAATGAACATTAGAAAGCTTTACTCTTTCAACTATAGGTAGATTCAGTAGTTCTTTTGGTCTATTGCTTTTCTTGTATGGGAGTGACATTTATAGTTGATTCAAATGCAATCAATTTATGAAAACTAAAAAAGTCACCCCAAAATTATAGTGTGTACTTGATGTTAGAATGATGAAACTAATATATCATTGACTATGTTTATTATTAGTTTTACTAATATATTTAAAACTCATCACAGTTTAAGCATTGAAGATACTTTTAATAATTAGCCCTTGTCGTGCCATTTCATTACTCTGGACATTTAAATATTCCTTAGACATGATTTATAAATTTGTCTTACAGATTACCTTGAAATATATGAAGACAAGCATACTCATAAACACACAAATGACAATAAACAGGCAACAGAAAAGTCTACTGAGCTAGGTAAACACATTAGTTCTCTCTTGTTGAAGGTATCAGCATATGCTACATCTTATGTTGCACAAGTGCACTCATTAAATATTATGAAATGTACAGCAGGCCGGGAAGCTCTAACTAGCTAGTCAAAGTCACTCATACCTGTGTGTTCATATTTATGTCGCAGAAGGGAACTGCTTTTCTGGAATGTCTTGTCACATAAGTCACATGCATACATGCCACTCTCTGTCTTCTTGATCTTCTTTCGAGACAGACAGGAGTCGGAGTCTGTCATGTCATCTAGGCCTGACATGTAGTCTTGTGCTCCATCAAGCAATTCTCCCTGTGATATAATCACATAGTTCAACATAATCTCTTCTCCTTGTGTTTATACGAAATATTTTGCATAGGCTGACATTTAGAGAACTTCAAAAGTTCTAGGTTAATTCCTAATTAATATCACTCCAATGATTAAAAATTTTAAATTTCTCTAAACAGCATATAAAATCTCATATTTCCACAAAAATATAACTGTGCTCTAGATGGTTGAAACATGCATTTTTCTTAAATCTTTCATTTCTTAATACCAGGAAATATCCATGAAAAAAACATTAGATATCAGAATTGGTATATTTTCCAGTGTGCTTTGGTTTAGAAATGATCTGTAACTGTAGACACCCCATTTTAATTGAATTTTATATTTAGGAACAAAATGTTATTATTATGCAATCTATTTAAATGTATGTCTACCAACTAAAAGCCTTAAGCTATATTTTTATATTTAATTTTCTAATTTGAAATAGGGAATATTAATAACACTTTTTATCAATGTTCTATCTATGTTAAAACAGCCTTCAGCACTGAGCAATAATGAATGTGGATCAGTAAATTATTAAATTTCTTGATATTTATTTTGTCTTGATCCAAAGGAGTGCAAACTTGCATGATAGCATACATTTCCATTTGCCTAGCCCACAGTTCAGTTTTCTCAAACTATGCCTGCACTAATTAATATTAGAGAAGATTAAATAGGCTTAAATACATTTCAAAGAGGGCAGATGTACTGTAAGTTGGAACACTGGAACAGCTGTTACAGAGGTGCACTGCTACTTACACTCTTGGATTGCAAGCAGGGATTATAGTGGGTATGCTATTACCTGATTTCATGTTCAAAAAAACAACAAATGATTTAATAGTTTAAAGAGTAAGTAGGAAGTTATGTGTTAACATTAAAAATATTTGTGAGCAGTCTTCAAAATGTACTGTTCTCTATAAAACAAATTACATATTAAATTTTATATATGTAATTCTTTTAAATTGTGACTATCTTTCAAGCACGTGGCTATGATACACTTTAACTTTTAGCATCTAGGTAAGTCTATCAACTATTGGAATCAAATTCTAACTATAATTCTCTTTTCCTTTTTCTTCCTTTTGAGAAAAGATCTTGCTATGTTGCCCATACTGGCCTTTAAATAACTATCCTCCTGTCTCAGCCTCCCAAGTAACTCCTTTATCTCTTTATCTTCTTCCTTTTCTCCTCCCCCACCTCCATAATAGCAAATGTGCCTACAGGCAACAGTGCTCATGATTTTATCACTCTCAGTTTTGGGATTACATTGAAAAACTCTTCTATTTCTGACTGCTTTGTTCCATTAAGATTTGTTGTTCCTGCTTGCACATAAACTTTATAATTTGGGGGAGGGCAAGTATGGTAATTGAATCCAACATATTATTAATCTTAGGGAAGTTACACAGCCTACACAGTACCCAATTTTCTTCTCTTCTCTGAGCAAAAGGACCGGAGTGATTACCTGGAATCCTTGTTTCCGCTGGTACTTCCTCCTTTGCTGCATATCAGCAAATGTAGCTGCTCCAGTTGGGTATGTATAGGCCATGTGTGGTAGGAAGCTCATCTGGTCCAGCCCTGGGTATGGTCGTAGCCCGGGGATGCTGGTCTGGACTGGTGGCATGAAAGTTGCAGGGGGAAATGCGCTTTGTGGTGGAAGAGCTGTGTATAGAGGTTTGGCACTAAATGGGTTCATGCCGAACACAGGGTTAGTGCTTTTGTTGTCCAGATTATTAGAATTTGAAAACTCCTTCTTGATAAAAGTCAAGTTCAGAGGCTCATCTGAGTTTTCAGATGATGAAGAAACACTGTTGTGGTCTAAATTTATGCTACTAGCTTTTGTTTTGTTCTTTGTGGCTATAGTACTTTTGGGTTCTTTCATTTGTTTTGGTAAAGACAAGTCCAAAGGCTCAGCCTGCAGCTCCTCAGAAGAGAAGCTGTTTGGAGTGTACGAACTACTGTGGGAGTTCTTAGAAGATGTGGAGGAAAGATTTAAAGGAGAAGGAGTATTACTCCTTGAATGGTCCAATTTATCAACTGGCTTAATATTGGTAAAATGTGAAGGTTTTGTTAGCCTGAGAGGAGGATCACAATTTGTAACACTGTTGTGGAGTTCTGCTATAGATGGTGATGTTATGGAGTCCATAGGTTTTACAGGAGACCTGGGTAATAAAGAGTCTTTTGTAGGAGGGTTACTGTTGGGAGCTAACGGCTTGGAGTTCCTTTCCAGTGATGGCGACCTGGAATTTGAATACTGGTAGACTTTTCGTTGCTCAAACCATTCCTTCACAAATTCCTGAGGAAGGCCCACAGCAATGGAAATTTTCAGCAGTTCATCAGAGTTAGGCTCCATGTTCATAGCATAGTATGCTTTGAGTACAGACATGTGGTCCTTGTATGGGTTGATGGGGCTTGTCAGTCCTTTCTCAGAAAGTACAGATGACAAGAGGAGGGCTTTATTATCAACAAAAACACCTGCTTTGTTGGGGACTAGGTTTTCATGAGGTTGCAGGACTGCCTTGATCTCTTCATTCATCTTACACAGGTAGCGTTCATGCTGATGCAAGGGAATGGGGCCAGGGAAACTTTCTTTACAGAACTGGCATGAAAATGGAGTGGATATGTTGTGGTTCTCAATCATTTTATCATCAGTGACCAAATCTATCAGAGTGCGTAGCTTCTCTTTCTTTATGTTACTGATCTGTCTCCTTGAGTCAGTAGTCAAGCTCTGGAGGCAAGCTTTGGCTTCATTGACTTTTTCTAGTGTATAGTCAATAATACTTTTAGTGGCACCATTATGACTCACTACCGGAAGACCAACAGGTGGTATATTAGGAGAAGTAACTCCTTGTTCCTCAGGCTGAGCACATGGATCCTTCATGTGATAACTTTTCAACTTTGAAATTTCTTCAGCCTTGCAGTCCATCTTTTGCCTAGAAACCGTATTGTCCACGATCTGTAGAACCTTTTGCACCTCACTCAAATTACTATTCATTGCGGGAAACCCAAGTAAAGGGGCTTCCATCCCTACACCTAAGTGCTGCATTGGACTCTGAGCAGATGGGTGAACTCCTAAAGGGCTGGTGGCTCCAAGCCCACCATTCATAAAAGGACTAGTGCCACTAAACCCGTGTGTGGCCATAAGAACCTTATAGTCATTGAAATCTAGTGGTTCTGTTTTAATTTTAAGTAAGCCCGTTTGGTCAGACATACTAAGTGGTTTTCCATTCTCCAGCTTGTTTCTTAATTGAGTAATGGCTGAATTAGTAGGAGAAGAAGAAACAGAATTAGGGGAAGAACCCGTCTTGATATTGTTTCTCATTCGGCCATTTACTGAGATTAAGCCAATACATTTCTTGCTGCTGATGTGTGAACTGTAGGAACCAGAATGAGAGAAGCGTTTCTTGCAGTTTGGACACTCATAAGGTTTTTCACCTAAAATGATAATTAAAATTGACATTAGCTTTCTTTGATTAGGTAACAACCCCAAGGCATCTACGAACACATCATTCAGGTGCTTAAATTAGAATTATGTGACCATAACTATTTCTGGGGTTTATCTACCCTGGGTGGACATAATTCAAGCTGTTAGCTATGGTAGGTGAAGGCTATCTATGCCTTTTTCAGCTAAGATCCCAAATCTTGTCATGCCATCGGCAGCTTCCTATTTAAACAGTGTCAGATTAATGTGTGGTCAATAGCACAATAAAGATGTCACAGTATTTAAAGGGAAGTGTAGCCATGGCTTTAATCAACTCTGTGGAGATTCCATTGATTCTACCAATCCAACTAGTTCTTTGAATAGCATCCAATTTGGTAATAAAATGCTTGGCAGAGCTATCAAACTACTTATAAAGAAGAAATCTCAGAGGTAGGATATGGTTCTGTAATGCACAGCTCTCAGGAATCAAGGAATGTTTATCACACCCAAGCTCTTATCCAATTTTCTCCCGCCTTTTCTGTTAAGTTAGGTATAAAAAATGAATATTCATTAGAAATTTTTACCCACATTCCTCCAAGTCAAAAGGCTTAGTCTGGAGAAGGAATAAAAAGACAAAAAAGAGCTTCTAGATTTGGTAAAAAGTCCAAGAATTTGTGAATTTTAAGAAGAACAAGCATTTCTCATTTTTTTATAAGACAGTGTTATTGGTGGTACACTAAAAATTCTCTCCAAGGCACAAAGAGCTTATGGAATCAATGAGTAATTCCAAAAGGCTGTGCACAGGATTGTGTACATTTCACATAATCTTTGTAACCTTCTCTAGTTAAAAAGAATGCAAGTGTAAGTGGTAGCACCCTCTGCTACTCACCACTGTGAATTCGTAGGTGCTCTTTCAGATGGTGCTTGTACTTGAAGGCCTTGCCACATTCTGTACATTTGAACTTGCGATTACCTGCTCCTTGGGTTAGCATTTGGTGCTGTGAAAGGAGAAAGAATGATGTCAGTTTTGTGCAAGAGGAACAAAGAAAATTTGTTACAAATATTTTTCAAAGTCTATGTTTTTCAGACAGGCCCAAAGGTTTGAGTGCATGCTTATTTATCTGCCCAGTCTTTCAGAGTTGCAATAAAAGTGATAATGTTGGTCATAAAATTGGAACAAATAAAAAAAAAATGCTTTCACATGCGCATCCAACACTTGCTTCACAATTACGTCTGTTGTCTCTTTTCCAAAATGTTTCTCTGACCCTTGAGATGAGAAAGAATAATTGTAAAGATGTTTGTGATTCTTGTGTTTACTGCAGGCTCTAAAAATCTAAAGATTTCCTTCTAAAATGTAGCCATCTTATTAAGAAAAAAATGGTTTGCTGAAAATTGTAAACTGTATTTTTATAAAAGAAGCAACTCACATTCAAGTTAGAATAAATTTTTGTACATTTTCTGTTTCAAGGTAAAAGTATATCTTATAATGAAGCAAACAGAAATTTAAAGAAATTAAAAAAAAAATCCCACAAGCAAAACAAACAAAAATCCTCTACTATAAATATGTGGGATCCAAGTTTAAATATTCCATTCACTGTGCTAGTGGCACACATAGCCCTGTTTCCTGAGGTGCTGCCTATCAGATCTGATTCATTATCAAATGTAAGAGACAAACATCTTGGGTTAGAGCTGCTTGAGTAGTTTTATCACAGGCCAGTAAGAAAGACTTCAACGACTTTTCATTTTTCTTTTTAGTAGTGTGCAAGGGAGTAAGGACCAAAAGAAAAAAAAAAGTTTGCTGAAAAGACAAGTTAAAAGCTGCAGAGATATAATCAAACACAGCTGACCTTTTTGAACAAGAGGGAAAAAAAAGCAGTGTGACTTAGAATTCTGAGGGAAAAAAAATACAGTCATCCACTCTGGATGCTCAAGGTAGGAGGTCAGCCTTTTGCAAGCAGCAATGACACAAAAGCCTTTTGCAAAAAGACAGCACAGAAACGGTATGACAACTGCTAGGGTGTGCTGAATCTTCCCACATTCCTAGCGAGACAGATGGTGTTACATGGGACACAGGGAGGTTTGTTCAAACAGCAGCAACCTTCAAAGATCAAGCGGAGCCCAGCCCGCGGAGCGCCATTGAGGGACCAGCGCTCATATGTTGCTGAGTTGCATAAACAAACAGCAACAGCTGCTTTGTCTCCCCCCACAGCCCTCAGAGGACTACTATAAACTTTAGTTGTGCCACTGTTAATATGATACAATCATTTTAATTTACTAATTGTAAATGCCATGAGCAAATGAGGGGACTTTTCAACACCAAAGCTACCATTCATAATGCGCCAACACAATCACACTTCTGCATGTGAAATTTAAAGCAGTTATCCTGGATAAATATCTAAGGCCTATTTTGTTTTGTTTTGGTTTGTTTCCTGGAGTTTGGGGGCATAGAAGCATGGGGAGATAGACTGTTACATAAGTGTAACTATGCAAGCATATTCTTTACAATTGATGTCTGAGAAACATTCAGGTAACAAGTTTAATCAGAAATAAATGGAATGATTCCTATGAGATATTATCTTAAAATAGTCATGATAGAGTGTTATCATCCTTGCCAAATTGTGTTTGATTGTTCTTTTTCTTATTCAAAGACAATAAAGCCTATCAGAAACATGAGAGTCTTACACAGCATATCATGTTTAATCATTTTTAAAACAGATACAATATCAAAGCATATATAGGGCAATTCCTGGCCTATGGAGCTAGTTATTGTGACTTATGACACACTATTTCTGTTACCATTCCAACATATCATAATATCAATTTGCAGAGTCAATTCTCCCAGGAGGACAGAAAGAGCAGTTTTGCTGAAACATTTAAGAGATGCTGTGAATCCATCCTACTCAATCATCTCAAGCATTCAAGAAGCTCTACTTACCTTTTCCAGACAGAGTTCTCATGTTTTAAGACAAGTAAACAGAAAGGAGAAGAACAACCTTAACATTTAGCTATGAACAGGTATATGAAGCAGGGGCTATTTTAAAGGTATAGCCAATGTTTTAGCATGAATCCAATTTACTATGTATATCCACACATGTACTTTGTATGTCTTTTTTTTTTCCTTAAAATAATTTGATTTCACAAACTAGTAAAAGCTTGTAAAATATCCTAATTGAAAGTGTTATATGGCAAATGAAAGAAATATACACTTCTCTTACTATGCCTTAGATCCTATATTAAAAAAAAATAAAGAGTCCAAGCAAAACTGGGTGAAAAATGGAATTAAAATTGCTGAGATGTTTAATAATGTATAATTAAAATGCTACAATTTCATTCACTTTTTGTGGAACATAAAAATGAAACTAAAGTCAAGTTAAAGTGCAAATAAAATTTCTAAATTAGAAATTAACACACTCATTCGATCGTGAACATAAGACTATTAAATCATATTAGAAGAGACCATCAAAAAATCATTTAGACCTCAATTAAAGCTATTACCATTAAAAGATCTGCATCTTCAAAATGCCATGAAAAATTAATAATGATTGCCAATCAAAGCAATATCGTTTCTCTAAGGGGTTATTATAGAAAGAAATCACTTAGAACCACCCCCCCACCTGATCTGTCCCTGGCTTGTGCGTCACCATATGCCGCTCGAGCTGGGTGCGGTAGGCGAACGTGTAGCTACACAGAGGGCAGGAAAAGTTCTCCTCATTCTTCTCGTGGCGGTACTTGATGTGTTCCTTCAGTGATGTCAAGCGCTTGTAGCCCCGGTCGCAGTAGGGGCAGGTCAGCAGTTGGGCAAAAGCATCTGGAGTTCCAGGTGGCAGGTCTGTAGCCGAGAGACGACAGAGAGAGAAGTGGGCCAAAAGGTCAGTAAATCAATGGCAGCTAATGGGCTGGCTGCCCGGGATGGTATGACAGGAATCACAGCAATCTGCGCCACCATCGTGCCATCATTGCACCCAGCCTCCTCGCACACCAGTCCCCTTGCACACCCACAACAGACTTGTCGGACTCAGCTCACACTGCGCTCCAAAAAATTAATTAATTACTTGAGCTTTGGGGGACAGGGATGGGAGGATTTAAACAGCTGAGAAGTGAGAAAATTCCCTGTAGGTGACTGACAGTCCCTCTGAACCCTACAGTCAAATGTTAGGAATTTACAAGGATAGGAGATTTTCAGGTATCAGTAGAGAGAAGTACATAAAGGTAAGGGTCACCATTCTTAAACTTATTTTTTTTCCTCAAAAGTAAAATATCTCTGAAAGATAGGAATAAATTTAGATATTTTTATCTTGTGGAAATGGGCTCTAATTGTTCTTGTTCTTTATTGGATGTACAAATGACACAAATTTGCTGACAAAAAAAATTTCACAATACCCTAAAATTACAGTTCTAATCTTTGCTCATGAAATTCCATGCCTCTGCAGCTGTTCCTCAAATTTTAAGGTAAACACCCAGGCATGTAGTGCATTTGTAATCGTAACAGCTGCAGAGGTCAGTGTAGTGGCTAAAAATGAATTACAGCCTCACCATTTTCTTCTTGCCCATTGGCCTCTGGCGTGCCAAGGCGAGACAGCTCCTCGGGGGCTTCTGGGTAAATAATGGCTGTGTCACTGCGCTGAAGGTACTCCTCGATGCTGACTACATGGCCGTCGCGTTCCTCCAGTTTTCTTTTGGTGAAGTATTCCTCAAAGTCTGCTGTGCAATTTGCATTCTTAACTGAAAACAGAAAAGGAAAAAGACATGTCTTTTCAGGGCCTTCTTTTTCTCAGGGACCAAGTCCACTACATCACTGTTAGTAACAAAGGCAGTAAGAGTGCAACTATCTCGTTTGTTTGTAAGAAGTATTGTGATCAGTTGCTGATTATAGGCCTATTCTTAATATATATACAAAAAGAGCTTACTGTGCTTTAATAGACACATTTTATTTTTTCTGAGGATATTCATCTACATAATATACAAACAATTGAAAGAAAAATTTTGATGTATTTAGTAAATTTCTGATAGAGTGCAACTATTATAGTCTAATCTCCATAAATATGATATACTGTAAGGAGAAGGATACTTTTAATACTCTAGCTGAAACTTTCTTTTGAGTTAAGAAAACCACACTTAAAATTTTTAATGTCTACTAAACTTAAAGTCCCTAATCATGGATTGAGTCATCTAGTTGCTAAAAACTAAGTTTTAACCTACCCTTCTTTAAATATCTGAGACAGATAGATATGAAAGGACAGATATTTGTGATTTTTCTTTTTAAAAAGTCACAGAAAAAGCACTTATCTTTATCACATCAAATTTTACTTCAGCATTTTTATAATATTTTGATATATTATTTATTTATTTGAGAGAGAGAATGAATATGAGCACACCAGGGCCTCCAGCCACTGCTAATGAATTCCAGACACATGTGCCACCTTGTGCATCTGACTTTACATGGGTACTGGGGAATTGAACCTGGGTCCTTAGGTTGTGCAGGCAAGCACCCTAAACCACTAAGCCATCTCTCCAGCCCTACTTTAGCATTTTAAAGTTGCTAAAAATAAAGTTAAATTTACAGCTGATAAACATAAAATAAAAATAAAATAAAAAATAACAGAGTTAAATGAACAATGTGATTATATATGTCTGTGTGTGTATGTATATATATGTGTGTGTATTTATAACTAAAGATATAATTTTAACTTTTTAAATTATGACTTTATTCTCATGAAATGAGTAATAATTGTAAACCAATTTTAGCAACCCGTGTCACGAGACATGGTAGATGTGTTTCTGAAATTAGTTGTTGTTTAACTATACTAAATAAAATGCTTTATGCATAAAAGAGAGATAGAAGAGTAGCTATTACATTATTGTCTATCATAGCTGGGTGAATAGTACTTTGCTTGGACAGTACAAAAACGATTCTTTCTATCACAGTTTTGAAAACAGGTTAGTTTGATTCCATTTGATCTTCCACATTATGTTTGGCACCACAGGTTCTCTTGGCAAGCTGTGGCAGGGAGATGTTTGAGCAAATTAGTCAATTTTCTTCTCTCTCTCTTTTCTTTGCTCACATTATTATAAGCTTGTGGGGTTCAGATGAGAATAGAAAATGGATTCATCCACTAGTTGAACATATATTTATTGAATGCTTGGTATGTGGCAGGCATTATGTCTGTTAAGCAAAGAACAGATCTAGCCTCATCCTTTAGAAAATCATGAGAAAGATCAATGCAAGCGATATTATCTCAAAAATAAATTCATGGGCAGCAGAGATGGCTTAGGAGTTCAGGCACTTGCCAGCAAAGCCAAAGGACCCAGGTTCAATTTCCCAGTACCTATGTAAAGCCAGATGCACAAGGTGGCACATGTGTCTAGAGTTCATTTGCAGTGGACAGAGGCTCTGGCATGCCCATTTTCTCCTCTCTCTCTCCCTCTCTGCCTCTTTCTTTCTCTCCCATAAACAAAATATTAAAAAATAAATTCATCATTGCCAATTTGACTATATCTTTTAAGAGAAAGTTGTATTGTGGTAGTAAAATAAGTAGCACTAGGATCTGATGGGGCTCTAGAAGATCAGGGAAAAGGACGTGTTGAATTTAATTGCTCTAGGTACTGAAGAAGCTGTGCAAGATGCAATGACTAGGAGCACGGGTATTATAGGATCTAAAGAGGAGGGTAGAGTGAAAGGGAAGCTTTTGGATGTAAAGGTACAGAGGTGGCAGGAATGAGACCCTGTCACCAGAAATTGCCTTGCTAAAAGCAAGAAGAAGCTGTTGAAATGATTAAGCAAAGAAGATAGTTGGATGTAAAAACACCTATTTGTACTTTCTAATGACAGCTCTGGCTACAGTACGATGGTGACATGAGAAACAGTAAAGAAGGTACTGGGCAAACAATTAAGGGGCCCTTGCTCAAATCCTAGTGAAGAGACAAAGATTAAGGAAGTGGTGAGGGACATCAAGAAAAGAGTCCGGATTAGAGGGGCATTTAAGAGCTAAAAATCCCTAAAATTTGGAGAAAGATTGGGGTTGCTAAGGTAAGAAATGCTTAGGTGGGCCGGGCGTGGTGGCGCACGCCTTTAATCCCAGCACTTGGGAGGCAGAGGTAGGAGGATCACTGAGAGTTCGAGGCCACCCTGAGACTACATAGTTAATTCCAGGTAAGCCTGGACCAGAGTGAGACCCTACCTTGAAAAACCAAAAAAAAAAAAAAAAGAAAAGAAATGCTTAGGTGGTTTTAGATTTTCATATGTGATGGATGGTTATTGATACTCAACAAAGCAACAAATTCTAAAAATTAGAATTCTAAAATGAATTGAAATTATGGAAAAATATATGAAATCAAGCAAAAAAAAAGTACACCTTGCAGACTATTAAATTCTGTACTGTTAATCTGAATACTGTGGTCACAAGCATTTTCCTTTTGCCACCCAATTTCTGCTAAATTTAAGAAGAACTGCAGTCTGATTACAAGGTTTGCTTTGCCCTAACCCATGGGTTTGGAATGTACATTAATAAATTAGGAGAAATCTTAAAGTTTTGTTTAGATGCTTTCTGAGCTGGATTGAACAGAAGAAAAAGGACACATGTTGAGGATGCTGATTGGTGGTGATTGTGATGCTGTCATTGAGCTGGCATCCCTGAATCCCTAGGATATGTGCAGGACCTGCCAACTTGTATCAATTATTGCTTAGATCATCAAAATAACTTCAGATTTACCAGAAATCACCTCTTGCTTTTAATAAACAAACAAAGATAATGGGACAAAAGGTGAATGTGAGATGAATATTTTTGAACAATGTGACTAGTTTTACCAGTGACTGACATTTTTTTCAGTGCCATGATAGTACAATATCGTATAATAGCTCCATTCTGAACATATACCTACTAGAATGTTGTCAAATATTTAAAGTAATATTTATTTGAGTTTTTTTAAGAAAATTGTCCCACTTGATGACCTTAGTGTAACCCAGTTAATATGGATGGATGTACATTTAATATCCTAATTTTATCTTGATATTTCAGCAAGTATTTGAATTATCTGGCTATCTTTGCATGAATTTTCATTTGCATATGAATGTTTCCATCAGAAATGTAATCAAATGCAAATTCAATTGGATTTGCATTAATAGCCTTTGGGCTTAAAAGGGAGGAAAATTCTGATTTTTCTGGATAGGCAAACTGAACTACATCTAGATACACTTCTGGTGTTTGGAGAGGCAATTTGATTGCTAGATCAAATTTTTCTGTGCTGGATTTGTATATGAAGTAAAATGAAGATGAAAAGACTTCAGGTCACAGTGTCTTTGAAGACATCTTTGATCATCTATGGATCCTGAACATTGAATATATTGACACAAAGTTAGTGCTCTCTGAAGAAACATTCATGGCCAAAATGTGGAATAAATTGTGTCTTTAACCCTAACCTTGTGGTTGAGGTCTTATAAAACAAAATGCCTACTGTTGAACTCGGTTAGAAGCTAGCTCAACTATCAATTTAGACAATTATAGAATAGTGTGACAGAATGTCAATTATAAACACTTGCAAGAGTTAGGGCTCAAATGAGTGTCCAAAAACAGTTTCATGAAGAAAATGCAACAAAATCTTTTAAGTCTTAGCCTTATCAGGACTTTTCTTTATGTAGCGAAGATATGCTCTTGATTATGTATCTCATATATCGGGAGTCACTTAAAGTAAGCTAGATTCAAACTTCCATGAGCTAGCATCATCTTCAGGATTATAATGAAGGTTTGTCCCGGAGTCTTCTTAATATGGGTGCTGGGAGCATGTTGTTTTTCTACCCAGCACTACATTTTCCTTTACTCTGGCACAACTCTTCACTTCTCTATTGCCAACCCTGATGGCACCCCAAGAAGCTGCTACATTACAGTATGATCCTGTTCCCATTGCTCCAGTTGATTACCTATATCTGAAGCAAGCCAATCCCAATTCTCCATTCCTTAAATCAAACCATTGATTAGATTAGTTCAGAGATCACATTAAAATCAGTGAATTCCTTTGCTATGATTTTAGGACTTTGTTCTGAAATGAGCATCAAGGCTTTCCCTCCTTCCAACTGACTACAGCATTAAGATCCAGAATGAAGTAATTGATGTTTTCCATCTACAAAGGCAAGATTTATGGAGAGAGAGAATAAAGCAGACCCAACACACCCTGATGGGTCATTACTAGCTGCTTGTCCTGAGGCCCAGTTGTACCTTCAGTGGCTGTGATATAAACTCTCCTTAGATCCTGGGAGTTGACAAACTTCTTTTCATATTTTAAGATCTGTTTATGTTTCAGTTCCCGAAAACCAAAACAACCCTCTTCTAGTACTCGAACAAATGATGGGATTAAATTTTGGTTACTCTCAAAATGTTTGGCAATGACAACATTTTGATTGTATTTGGAAAGTTTATATATTATGTTTTTACAAAGATTTTGCAATACTGTGGAGTGGACACAGAAATGAGGTAGGAAATTTGCTAGGAAGTTATAGAATTCCCCACTGCAATTTTCTAGTATAAAATCAACCTCATTTTTGTTCTTTCTGTAATCCTCCTCATTCCCTGGCTGCCTTGGAAGAACTGCCAAAACACACTGACAAAGGATATTTGCATGGTATTTATCATCAAACCATAAAAAAAAATTCATAGGAAACCTCAAGTAATTTCCTCCCATATCTTCTCCAGAGAATTTTGCTTTTAGTCTAAAATTCACCCTAATGTCATGTAAATATCTCAACCTTCCCTAAGGTTAGTTAAACTTTCCTCCATCCAGAAAAAGAACATTAATTAAAAATGCTTCCTTGTGGCTATATGTATTTTAATGTTGTTAGGTAAATTTCTGGATCCCTTCAAGTCAAGAAACTCCTCTCTCTCTCTCTCTTTCCCTCTCTCAATAAGTTAGTCTTTCTTACTAGTCTTGCTTATTAATGATACTTCCATAAATACCGTCATGCCTGTCTTAGGTAAATATTGATTTGTTTTTAGGTAGATAATGATGAATATCAATCTGGACTGACTTTAAAAATGATTGCCTAGAAATAGATAATGTTAACAGAGCTCAAAATGAAAGAGAAGTATTGATTAGTTCCCAAATCAGTTAGCTTCTATAATTGAGTTACTTAGGATACTTTTTCAAAGATACTTAAAGGTCGTTTTTACTTAATTTTACAGGTAGTCAAATGTAGGACTTTGCCCTGATGCTTATTCCATCTCCTCTACTGATTTCCTTTGCCATTTATTTTCTTCATTTGTAACAAGCATGTGTTTTCACAGGAAAACTGCTACTTTGTTATCACTACTTTAATATCCTGTACATTTTTGATTTTTTATCAAAAGTTGAAGAAATATATTTAAATATTATGTTAAGCCACTTTAATAAACATCAAATGGAATAAATGATTCTTTTGTAAAATCTAGCTGTTATTCACTTTGCTGTATCAAGGAAGGGGGCTCGAAGAAGACAACATATATCTAGGTAACTGTTTTCCTCATCTTTTTGAAAGTCTCTTCCTCAGCATCACAGATGATAAGACAGAAAGCTATCTTTAATTTTGCCATTTGTGTTGCCTTTTTTAGTTTAAGGAAGCACATAGCACTTACTGTGATAATTATCATGGCTACTTTGTTTAAAGTTGACTACTAGATGAATATCAGCATTTCATTAATAAAAAGTGCATGTGTGCATTCTTGCAGAAGACCTCCAAAATACATACTGGCAATGGATATCTACAAATAAGTAGGAGTGAGAAGAACAATCTTTTTCTCATCACATAGCTACGCGGCAGGTTTGCAGTGCCTCTGACTGGTACAGAGACATTTATAACGCCAGGGAAGGGTCGCCAAGAGCAACAGAGAAATCTTTTGGAATCTTGGCATGTTGGTTGTTCTCTCTCTCTCTCTCTCTGCTCTGATATGGTGTCCTTTGGGGAACATGTTCAAATGCCAGTGAGAGATCCACATGTATAAGAGCTTTAGGAGAGAGAGTGAGGTGAAGAATGAATAGGAGGTGGGAATCTTTAACAGTCTGCAGGATCAAATCTCTCCCTCACAGCAGGAAGCAGCCCAGTCAGGACAGAGTCCAAGCATTGTTGTTATTTGTTATTATTTATTATCATTATGTGTGTGTGTGTGTGTGTGTGTGTACACATGTGCACATGCAGGGGAACACATGCCATAGTGGGCATATGAAAGACAAAGGGGCAACTTTCCAGTCAGTCCCTGCCAGTCCACTGCATTTGAGGCAGAGCTTCTCTCACTGGCTGTTCTTTGCTTTGCTGTTCTTGCTGTCCTGGCCACAAGTTTCCCCTGTTTTCACTTCCATCAGTCTATCAGTGTCAGTGTGCTGGAATTACAGTAGCCTACCATAGCTTCCAGGTTTTTATGTGGTGCCTGGTAATCAAATTCTGGAACTCCAGCTTGAATGTTTAGCATTTTATCCAGTGAACCATTGCTCCAGCCTCAGAGCCTATTTTAAAGTTAGATTTTATATTAGGGGATTGTGAATATCAAGATTTGGAGACTAGTAACCTTTGGGCAAGTTTGATTTTGGCGTGTTATTATAGATAGAAGGATAAGAGTACTGACTTAATTCCCACATTAATAATGACCATTAATCTTGTCATTTGCCATGTAATCTAAAACTTTGGATTAATGTATTACCAAAAACAACTCAGATGACTTTATTTTAGATAGGGGATTTTTCACAGCAATTCATTTACTGTCTTCATATATATATATATTTTTTTTGAGATAGGGTCTCTCTCTAGCCCAGGCTGACCTGGAATTTACTATGTAGTCTCAGGGTGGTCTCAAACTCACAGCAATCATCCTACCTTTGCCTCCTGAATTCTGGAATTAAAGGTGTGCACCGGCTAGTTCATACAAGTTTTGCAGAGTCATACAATAGTCATTTGCTCTAGGTTGGTTATTCCATGGTTTTCAAAATGTGGTCTCACCAGCAGCAGCACTGGTAATACCTGGAAACTTGTTTGAATTGCAAATTCTTGGAGTCTATTCCAGAGTCAGCAATCTGTGTTTTAACAGGCTTTAACAGGAAATTCTGACTCATGCCCAGCTTAAGAACCTGTCCTGAAGGAATTCAATCTTCTGTCTCACACGGCAGCATGAAGCAGTGTTATGAGTAGCAGCATTGAATTACTTCTTTGTCAATAACATTCTTGGCCATCTCAACTTGAGCTCATAACCTCTTCTTCACTTACTGGATGCCATCTGCAAATCTCAATCATTGAACTTATCATAGCACATTGTAATCTTTCACGTACACATGTGTCAGCTGATAGAGGGATGGACTATGCTGTACTCAGCTTTGTGTCACTAGTGCCTAGCCAGAAACCTGGAACATAGCTATTACTCAATAACTGAAAGATCAGATCAGGGCCTTGGACTCTACATTTTGGCCAAACTATTTGGTTTTTCGATCTCAATTTCCTCATCCATGAAGTGAGCCAGTATGTGCCTTTTGGGGTATTCTTAAAATTCCATGGGCTGGAGAGATGACTTAGTGGTTAAAGCGCATGCCTGCGAAGCCCAAGAACCCTAATTTGATTCTCCAGGTCTCACATAAGCCAGATGCACAAGGGGGCATATGTGTCTGGAGTTCATTTGCAGTAGCTAGAGGCCCTGGTGTGCCCATTCTCCCTCTCCCTCTCTCCTTTCCTCTCTCTGTCTCTAATAAATAACTAAAAATAAAATCTTTTAATAAATTCCAGTAGTTCATACTTCATATTTTCAATTAATTTATTGTCATAATCCGTGTGTTTTTGATGACTTAGGTAAACGCAGAGAGTTTAATCTGTATTCCTTCTCAAATGAAAACTCAAAATGACAAAGTCTTTTGATGTGACAGCTGCATATAAAGACAGAAAATTATTTTGGAAGTACCTGGAAACCACATACAACATGGCAGGGAAAATAGTACTTATTAAATATTTGTTTAATGAATGAAGAAGGAGCACAAGAAGCTTGGAATATTCATTGTTCCTTGTGGGAACTTTTGCTGTGAAGTGAAGATAGTTTCTCCTAATCATAAACAAAGTTAATAAAACCCTAGCATTCATTAGGCAGGAAGTGAACAAGCCCTTCTTGGTATATACTGATGATAATCTGCTCTGGACCCATTCCTGTCTACCCTGCAAGTACTTCTGCTTTTCTCCTTCTTCTGCCCTTTATTTTAAAAAAATGTATAAAATTTACTAAAAATTTAAACTCTTTCTATGATGCATGTATGGCTGAATGATAAAACCCCTCCAACCTTTAAAAATGTGCTAGATGCAAACAAGAAGAAAATGACATGCTTTATAATCTATGCCTCCCTCCTTGTTAAGTATTTAGGTACTAATTGAACTATCTGCTCCTGTATGATTGATTAACACTTTACATGCACTCAACTATGGCTGAGAAATACTTGATGATCAACTTGTGTGGCCTTTATCCATGTTTTAATTTAAAGTCCAGGTGAAATAAATAAGAGAAATTGGAAGTTATTAAACCAGAAGGATAATAATGTTGCAATATCTGTCTTACTTGTTTTCCATTTTCTTCCATGCTAAGACTAGGTGCACAGAGTTAAACTTACAGATGCTTATTGCTTGCAAGCCTACTATTTGTATCACTGATACTATCAGGTTGGAGGAGTCACACCTTGCATCATTGTGCTTTTTGCTCAAACAAGCTTGCTAATGTGGGCCTGGATTATTACTGGGGATCCATTTTCTCTGTGGACATCCAACTTGTAAACCTGGACCAAACTGTTATTTCTTTAGTTCAGGAGGGTATGCTTCTCATTCCACTCCTTCCCACTCTTCCTATGATCTGCATTCTGTGAAGTAGTAGGATATGACTAAGGAAAAACAAATACGCAGGATAACCTGTTAAAAAATTATTAAGAATTTCAATAGGATGAAAGCTAAAGACAGGACAATGTAGGCACTATTGTGATTACAAAGAGAATTTCATAATATAAGTTCCCTTGGAAAACAATACTTTTAGTTTCAAAGAGTGTGTTACTTGTTTATTTGCCTTTATAGTTTTACTTATGAAAAAAAAAGCACTGAACTTGTTACTTTCTGAATTAATGTATTAAAAGCCAGTTAGCTAATTATATCAATAAAGGGAAGAATTTCAAAATGGCAACAGCAGAGCCAAGTGCAAGACCTGTCTAAGCTTGGGGCTGTGTGCAGTCTAGGCTCCACACCCAGGATGCTGATGCTACATGGGCCAGCATGAGGCAGGACTCCTAAGAGGCTTCCTTTCCCAAACCAGTCTTTTATTTTCTTAGTTCTTGCTTCCCAAGGTTATTTCTTTAGGAGAGAGACTATGTGGGGTGAGGGAGAAAGGGTGGAATTCAAAATTTCTAGTCTAATTTCCTCATTGAACATCTGATACCACTAAGGTACCGTAAGGTTGTTGAATCACACAAAGTTACACAACTGATTTCTGGAAGAGCTATATACAAACTCAAACTTAACTCTTAGCATATTGCTCTTTCAACAATATCATAGACCTTGAATGAGGGAAGAGAGAAAACCCATCTTTTTAGTTTTTGTTTATTATGCCTAACTTAATACCATTTGAATAAGACCTAAATGCTAAAAAGACCATAATATATAAATAATTTTAAATACAACATTATTGCACTATAAAATTAGTATGAGGAAAGCCAATTAAAATATTCACTTTAGTGTGTGCGTCATAAAATTTATTTTTTCCTCTTTGTATTTGTACTTTTTTCACTTAAATTTATTTTTCTCTACTGATACAGTGTCCTTATTCTGATTCCTAAACCATGTTCTTTATTTTTTGTTATTTCTTTCTTCCCCTCCTTTCCTCACTTCTCTTCCTTCCCTTCCCCCACCCCCTCTCTCTCCTGAATGATCCATACTGACTTACTTGGTAAAAAGAAATATCTTAAAAGTTTTTCAGATTCTTTTCAACACACTTAAGATTTCTATTTAATATGTAAATATTGTATTTTTGTAATTCTGGTATTTATTTCTAAACAATAAAGAGAACTCTTCAAATCTGCACTCTGCAAAGGTGAATTGTTATTAGCTATTATTTTATTGGATATTTTATGGTTATAGTAAATAAAAAATGTCTTAAGCTTAACATGGAGTAAGAGACCAAGAAAAAAAAAAACTTTATTCACGGTTCATTTTGCTTTCCCATTTCACATACTACTTGTTTTCCCCCCACATGCTTAATGACATCCTCCTACGTGCGTTCCACTTCTTCAGATTAAATGAAAGTGTGTCATCCCCTGGTAATATCCCATTCCTCACAGGCTTCCCACAGAGCCCTTCCTGCTTGCATCTGTCTTGATACACAGAGCAAAGAGGCTGGGTCAAGAGGCTTCTTAATTCACATTAGTGTTTCAAACCACTGCTACCTGTTTCATCAACTCAATCATCATTTCTTTATCTCCTAACAACTTGCCTATTTAATGTCATACTGTATTTATATAGCATTGCGCATGTGGACAGGAATATGAAGAAAACCAAACTGAATCTTCATCTTCAAAGAGTCTCTATTAAAAAAAATTGTTTTGAAGCGTTTTGTTTGTTTCCTTGTTTGTTTAAGGAAAAAAACTCTCCAACACACTATGTAGGTTAGGCTGGCCTCAAACTCACCATTATCCTGCCTTACAAATGCTAGTATTCAAGAAATGTGCTACCATGCCTGGCTCTAACTGTAATGTTTTGAAATCTAAAGTTATACATATTTCCATCAGGTTGTAGGACACTGCCTACATAGCTCAGGTAAAATGACCCATGCTGCATGACGATGTCCCTTCCACCCTATCATTGCTCAAAAGGTAGTCCACACCTGTTTTCCCTCGTCAAGCAACATGGATGGCTAGCTTTGGCCCTGCACTAAACTCAGGATAACTCCCTTGTTCAGAACCAGGGATGTGCACTCTTTGATGTTTACTTTTTCTTCTTCCTCTTCATTCATCTCTTCATTTACTTAAACAGATACTTCACTGATAATCAGGTTGTGGCAAGTCTCCCAGCCCATCTCACCTGTTCTGTGAAATTGTCTCCATTCACCTTGAAACTTAAATCATACCCATCCTTTCTTCTTACTCTCATTCCATTCTTGCCTTTCCAAATTAAGAGATAGTTCAAGATTTCTGCTTCTACAGCTATCAAGCATATCTAAAGATAATTATGTAGTCTAACTTTAGACTAAAGTTGAAAAGGGATGTTCTTTATTTTGCATGTGTGTGTATTCTGTGGTGTGTGTGATGTGTGGTATATGCACTTATGTATGCCCCATGTGTGTGCATGAAGTGACCAGAGGACGGAGACTGTCAGGTGTCCTTCTCTTATCACTTATCTGCATAATTCCTTGAGATGGGGTCATTCTCTCAACCCTGAACTGCCTGTCAGAGAGCCACAACAATTCTCTGGTCTCTAGGTCTCTACCCAGCCATGTTCCCTTCTTCATGAATTGAGGTTCCAGAAGTGTGTAGCCAATGCCAGCTATTTATGTGGGTTTTGGGAGGTCAAACTTGGGGTCTTTGGGCCTGTGGCCTGAGAAGCCCTCATGTTTAAGTGGGCAAACACTCTATAATCTGTTGTGCCATTGTCTCAGCCCCCAGAATGGAATACTGTTGATGATGATTGCATACATTGTTCACAGCACTTACTTTACATTTCCACCCAAGATTTCAACCCTATCTCTATTATCTTATGGCTGTGATCTCTTATTACTACTTACCTCAAGAATACAAACTATATGGTATAATTTCCCTAGATAAATTTGGTCTATTTCTCTACTAGCATTCTCCCTCTTGGTCACACGACTAAGAAAAGACCATTTCTTGTCCTCTATCATGGCTACCATCTGAAACTATTCCCTCACAACTGCTCAGCCTCCCTTTATATGTTCAGACTTTCTAGCTTTCTCTGTTGCACAGAAGCATGTTCAGAAAGCTCTTCTCCTGAACAACTTTGCTTGAAATCTGTAATCTCCTGTAGGCGACTCTTTACTGACCTTTACTCTCTGTCAGGAAACCCTCTGCAATATACAACACCTTGCATTTGAACGCACAGAGCTGCTTGTATTTCAAATAAAGCATCTAATCCATACATACATTAAGTAATACTAATAATGGTTAGCAATGATTAAACATTTATGTCTCCATATTGCACTAAATATTTTATACGAATTTCTCATTCATCTGTCTTTATTTTACTCAGTTGAATATAAGTACTTAGTGGCAGTGACTATTTTTTGCCCATTGTATCATTTGTGATGTTTAACAGAATGCCTTACACTTAGTAGGGTTTCAATAAGTAACTATTGATTTGAAGAGCTAATGAGGCTACAATTATTTATTTGCAAATTTCATCTTCCTTTCATTATGACTTTTATTTTCCCTATTGGCAACACAATTTTTTATGTTCCACAAGGGCAGGAACTAAATCTTTCCTTTAAGTTCCCCTCAAAAACCTCAGTTCAAATTCTGCATAAAATGAACAGTAATGAAGCAATGTAAGCAAGTGAGTGTGAGTCTGTTAGCGGTTATCAATGAAGGGCAATTTTTTTTAATTGATGGTGATTTATGTTGAAGAAAAATTATGATTAGTGCTGCTAGTTATCAAATGAGTATCTGATGGCTTTTATCATCATTGTATACAAACATAGGTACTACTAAATCATCCTCTTCCATAATTAATTTAAGGATGCTAGTTAAAAATGAAGTGAAAGACAGGACTTTCTAACCCTTCTTAACTTTTAACTGTCATATTTGAATCTCTACTCTAACAGAATATTCCAGAATATCAAATGAAATGATTTGGCTGTTTTTTCTTTTCATTGCAAATTGTTAAATACTGTATTTTTGTTTTCTAGAGGTATTGATAAGGATCCAGTGTAAAGAGGGGAAAACAGTTGAATGCATTAATTTTTAGAGAGTAAAAGCAGGGTCAAACACTTGTGTCTTCCTCTTCATCTGGGGGAGCCTAGCCACACTACCAGCATGTTTCTTGGTGAGTCTGACAAAGCTGCTGAGGATGTGGAGCACTTCCAGACCAAGCCACTGATGAGGAGATGCTGCTCATCCATAGCCACTGCAAACAAGCCATTTTGAGCCACATAAATACAGAATGCCTGAGGATGTTGGATCTCAAAGGGAAAGCCAACTGGAATGGGTAGAATCATCTGGAAGTGACTTCCATGGAAAGTGCCATGAATGCCTACATCAACAAAGTAGAAGAGCTAAAGATGAAACATGGACTATAAATGACTGGGTTTGGTTGCCAGCTACACATGTATCCTAAAATGATATAATGCCTTCTTATTTCCAATACTGTAGATGATGTGGCACTAACTGATTCGGGCCAGAATTAATCATGGACTCTCCTTTCCTCCCTTAATAATTTTTAAATAAAATCAATTAAAAGTACAGTTATTGCTTTTAAAAAGCTTACTTGTAAATAAAAATAAACTGGAAAACAAACCAAAACCGAGTAAGCAGTTAACTCTGTCTGGATACGATACTAGTGTCATGCTATTCAATTCCTGTAATCAGACTTTGTACATAGGGAATGTTTATTTCCCTCTATCTGCTATAGAAATAAAGGTTTATCAATTATATATTTGGGTTTATGTAACTAGTAATTTATAGAGTTAATAATCATGGTTAGGTTTTCTACATCTAGAATCAGAAGCATTCCAAGATGTTGGGCTAGCACATGTAAAATAACTTTTATATTTTCTTTAGACTGTTAGAGGCAAGTTACTACTGTTAGAGTCTATCTAGATAGTTCTGGGACAGAAAATTTCTCATGCAAGATTAAGAATTGGACCCTGTGTGGTAATATAGGCCTGTAACCACAGCTACTCCTAAGGAATTTGAGGCAGGAATATTGTTAAGTTCAAAGCCAGTCTGAGTTACAAAGAGACACCCTGTATCAAAATGAAATAAGAAAGGGCTTGGGGTGCACTTCAGTGATAGAACACTTGCCTAGCAAGTTCAATCCCTATTCCCTATTCTGTACTACCAAAAAATAAGAAACAAAAACACTGAGACCTACATTGACCTTGTCCAATTTCTACATGTAAGGTGCATTTCTTTTTTCCCAGCAAAGAAGATGAATATGCAGGTAGTTATAGCTTTTTTAAAACTAGAATGCTAGGTTGTCCAAATAAATATATCTTATACACGTTTGAAGAGAAAACATCAGGAACCTGTATAGGTCTGGTTATGTATGTGGACCTGCCTTAATGCTCAGGACAACCATGAACCTAAGGCAGAGTCTTATTACTACTGGTGGAGGCCAGTTCACATTAATAAGGCTCCACCTCAGTTTTTCAATTTCTCTAACCTTTGGAAATAGGTTTTCTTTCACACACTCTTGAAAATTATACCTATTAATTTCATTATGAAATTCAACTCTATTATTATCTGGAAATTATAGCCAATTATGTAAAAATGTTTTTATATCTATAAGCATTATCATTTTTATCTTTTAAAAATTAAAATTAAAGTCAGAGTTTGTGCTCCTTTATGTTATAAATCAATTTGGCTATGGTGGTAATCTTTGTTCTAAAAAGAAAATGTCAATACTCCAGACTGTTTTCTTTTGTCTTTAGCAAGCTGATTTCTGGGATTTAAGGTTAATTCTAAAGGTACTGACTCAATATGCCTATAATCCAAGGCAGAGGGATATAGAGGCAAAGGGTCAGGAGTTCAATACCAGCCTCTGCTACATAGTGAGTTCAAGGTCACTCTGTGCTACATTTTGGGTATTTGAGACATTATCTTAAAATACCAAAATATATATTTTTAATATGTTGACTCCAGATGGGTGTGGTGACACATGCCTATGATCCCAGCACTCAGGAAGCTGAGGTAGGAGGCCTACAAGATCAAGGTCAACCTTAAATAGTGAGTCCTATGTCTGAATACTCTCCTCCCTCATGTGACACACAATAAAGACACAGACTCAATCTCTTCCACAGGTTTTTATTTTCTTATCTAGTTTCTTCTCCATCAAATTTTCTTTTCATTCATTCATTAATTTACCCAATCAGTCTACCATACATGCTCACTGTTATATCAAACATTTTGAGGCAAACTAGTCATTTCTGTAAAGCCAATATTTTTAGTCTCTTACTGTGGTAGTTTGAATGTATGTCCCCATAGACTCAGGTGTTTTATTAAAGCTTATAATTTGGATTTCCAGCCACCTGGCTGGAAGAGGTATCACTGTGGGCAGATACTGGGGTCCAGCCCTAAGGTATGTTTAGGGGAAGTTCTGATTCCCCACCCAAATGTATGCAGAGCAGTCTGAGCTCTGCCTGGGTCCCTGCAGTTTTGTGTTTTTCTGTGGTGCTGGCTGGTGGTGGTTTCTCTCTGCTTGGATCTGTGAAAGCAGACCACCCTGTTCCACCATGATCAACTGAATCTGTAAGCTGGAAATAAGTCCCTTCCTCCTACAAACTGTGTCTGGTTTGGATGTTTATCCCAGCAATGTGAAGCTGTCTACAACACTTACTAATGTTATAGTATGAATAATATATTTAATTACCGCACAATCCTAAGAATTAGATACAGTGATACTCTACTCCCAAATTTCAGGTAATGAAACATCTCACTTTTTTGAAGATAACTAGGGTGAACTAGTTGTGCACAGCATGAAGAAGGACAAGTCATTGTACCACAACTGATTGAGTTCACTTTAGGGCTAAGAGATTTCAGAGACAGAAGGAGTTGATGTGGATTGAGGTACACAAAGATGATCATACAGAGCAAATGGCATATCAACTAGCTATGAAAGACAATATGGGTACAAGTTGGATGAGAAGCATGGAAGAAATTCATAGGCTGGTAAAAAATGTGACTCTGTTGATGTCACAAATGGATGTGGTCTGGTTAGAATGGAGTCCTACTGTTATAAAATGGATAGCACTTCATAGTGGACTAAAGAGGGTTTGTTTTGTCCTATAAGGAACAACTAAAGATTCTAAGAAGGGAACTTGAGAGTGTGTACTAACTGCATAGAGAAGCACACAGCATCTCAAAAACAGTCAGTGTAAGGCGTTTAGGAGAAAGGAATAATATTAGATGAATATATCTGGTTGGTTTCTTCAGACCAAGTGCCAAAAATATGTTAGTCTAACATGAAAGTCAAAGTACTATTTATCTTTTATCCATGCTCTTGTTTCTTCTAAAATGCTTTTTGGCTTAGACCATCCCAGAATCTTGGTAATAAAATGACCAAAAGTCTATAGGATCACTGGAAGAAGGTATCATTATGGCTTGGGATGGCTATATAAGATGATTGGCCAATAGCTACATCTTGATGAGTAGGTCTTGGGAGGAGGGAAGGAGATGGTAAATTAAGAAGTAATTTCACTGATGGCTACCCACATAAGGCAAGACCCACATTACCCATTGGGGGAGGACAGGGAGAAGGCTAACGATGGTACCATCATGGCTGTATATATACTACATACATAACTAATAAAAATATATTTTTAAAAAGAAGTAATTTCAACAGGCATGATAGTGCCCACCTATTAATTCCCTAGTGTTGAAAGGATGAGTTCATGGTCATCCTGAGCCTACAAGTGAGTTTAAGGCTATCCTGGGATACATAAAATTGTCTGAAAACAAACAAGCAAACCAACAAAAAATTTCAACCCCAAACGTGCATTATTTCAATCCCATATGTGTGTCGCCCCTAAAATTTGTCAGGAACAAGAAGTAGTAAATTTTTATCTGATGAGAATAAACATGCATTTGTTCTGTCAGAAGGGCAGGGCCATAAATTGAGCACCATTAGTCAATCTCTAATTACCAAATCCTGTACGTTTTGCTCAGCATTCTTTCAAGTGTAGCTATTTGAAGCTTTTAACTGAGTTGACCATTCATTCTTTGCTTATGGATGTCAAATTTTTTCTCTTCTTACAGCCTTTTTACTTCCAATAAATTTGATTTTTATCTATACCTAGCATGAATCCCATCCTAAACATTCTACTCCTTCTATAGATATACTCTCAGTATATCTATGAATGTTATCTTCCTATGATGTTAAATACTATCTGAACATATTTGCTTGATTCCAGCTCTGACTTCTTGGGTTTCAATTCCTCATTTGCAGTAGGTATATATATACCATACCATATATATATATACTTTTATATAAAACACTTATTCCTGAAGTCCAGTTCAAGATCTTTCCAAAAGTGTGTACTTCTATAGATCTAGAAATAGCAAGTACACTTTATAACAAACATAAAGATGTAATCTTGAGACCACTTTACATCTGTCATTCAGAGACTCAGGTATTAAGAAATCTGATTAAAAATTTCCCCACTTTACCACCCTAGGACAATTGTGTTTTTTCTTAACCACTTCTTAGCTGAATAATTACAATGACTTCCAGTTGACCTCTAGGGTCTGGCTTTTCCCACAGACAACATAATATAATGACCCAACAACCTCTTTCTCCTGATGCTTTGTGTTCATCAATTGCTGCCTTTAACTTCCATGTGTAGCTTTACTTCCCACAAACTGCCACTAAACCCTTTGATTCAGTCAAATTTGTTCTTCTTAGACTAGATATAATTCTATTTCTCCTTGGTTCACACTCTTCTGTCAGAAAGCCTTTCCTCATTCTTTCTTGACTATTGAGAATGTACTTAGTTCAAATTCAACTTCTTCCATAAAACTTATACAAAACCCACTCTACAAGATCATGTCTATTTCGGTAATTGAAATAATTATGTTTTCTACTATTTGTGACATGATAAATATTTTCACTAGATTACTTCTTGTTCATTTTTTTTTCCTGTATGTTAGACACATCTTCCAGATTAAATAATAACTATGCCAGTGTCTTCCTGGCCCATCTTCTTCCACACATGCACACAACAGTGAATATTTTGAAAGCACTCAATGAACACATATTGATTAATTTATTGATGGAATACATATGAACCATAAAGAACAGTGTTATGAGAAAGGGAGATCTTAAAACCTGGTGAAAGGATGTTCAGGATTGATTTTTAATCCTTCTGGATTGGAATGATTTTTATTAACCTCACTTGAATTCAGGTATATACAATGACTGGTCACTTGTCACCTTGTTGGAATAAATTCTTATTGTGGCACTTTAAATGTTTATAAAGGTAATAAAATCAGCCTTTATTAATACTTGAAGCTGACACTTAACATTTATCTTTAAAAGGAACCTGAGGACATTTTGGATTCATGAGTTGGGATATTATAGAGGTACTTAATTCATGTTATCTCATTATTATATTTTTATGAGAAGTTATTTGCTTTGTTTCTATTTTCATATGATGATAATATCATACCAACATAGATTATTAAAGCTAGCAGTGTTCTTGGCAAGCAACTAGTTAATATATTCACTCTACATATGTGGAAACTAAGCTACAAACAGGATAGCTGATTTGTACAAAGTCATGATCTAATATTTCCAAAGTTGCATCGAGAAATTGGAATTTCTGGTTCATAACTCTATGTTTTTTCTATAAATAAACAGTAGTATAGCTTCATTCTTATACTCAATTTGATGTTATTCAAATGAATAAAAACAATAGTTTTTTCATTACTAACCCTGTTTTTTTTATTTTTTATTTATTTATTTATTTTTTAGTTTTTCAAGATAGGGTTTCACTCTAGTCCAGGCTGACCTGGAATTCACTATGTAGTCTCAGGGTGGCCTCAAACTCATGGTGATCCTCCTACCTCTGCCTCCCAAGTGCTGGGATTAAAGGCATGTGCCACCACGCCTGGCTACTAACCATATTTTATATGTAACAAAATTAATTAATGCCTTTTAAGTTATTAATGAGGGCATTCTAAATAAAGACAGTGTTGGCAGTACACTATGATATGTACCAACAGAAGGGAGACATGAACATTATTTTAATTATTTATGTCTCTGAAACTTAACAAAACTGTAAGTTTTCCATTGATGAATTGTGTGATTTTTTAATATGTGTATATGAGTGCATGTATGTATATATAAGAACATGTGTGTATGCATATGTGTGTTGTGTGAGCCAGAGATTTATGTCAGATGTCTTCCTCAACTGCTTTCCACCTTCTTTCTTTGAGACCGGGTCTCTTGCTGAACCTAGAGCTCACCTGAGCTAGACTCAGTACACCCAGGTATTTCCTGTCTCCTCCTCAGCGCTAGTATTATGGGTGTGCACCACAATGTGCACCATTTATGTGGTCACTGGAATCTGAACTCAGGTCTTTATGCTTCTACAACAAGCACTTTATACACTGAATCATCTCCTCTATAGTTGTGTGATGTTATTTTGTTGATGTTTTTATTATTTTGCTTTAGAAGGTGATTTTAAACTGAGCACTATGCTAATTTTTGTAATGGTGGTGTGGAGGCTGTTCAAGGCACCATAATGTCATGTACAAATAGCAACAGTGAATCAATGTAAATTTGTGCTGTGAGAGGATATTCTATTCAATATGTTTGAAAAAGTATGGAATGTCACAATTGTCATTAACTTGTGTTCTCTAGCTGTAACAGAGTAAAGTAAAATAAATACCACTATTGTTTTCCTATTGTTATCTTTTCACTTAATTAAAATTAAGTGAAATACTCAGTTCTTTAAAATTCTGCCCAGGAAATATTTACTGGAAATAGCAGGTACAGAGAATTGAAAATGAAGAAAGAATTAAAAAGAACTCAGAAGATAAATTTTTGCAAGGAATGCTTATGGAAATTAGGCTTTCTGGAAAAAGCATGTTACAATCTGCATTTCATATCAGTTGAACTTTTGATGACAGATATCAAGTGGTGGCTAGTGCAGGCATATCATATTCTAATTTTAAAATTATTTTTAAGTAAAAAAAAAATCACCACTAGAAATTCACTAATCTCATCCTGTGAAAGGATCCATTCACATAATTCAATATTCTTGAGCTTCAGAGGCAAATTGAGGTATGAGAATTTGCTTAATAAAATATCAAAATGTTGTAAATTCAGATTTGAAATAAATCCAGAGGCCTATAAAGTGTAACTTACTTGTTAAGTCATGGAGATACAAACAGATGGGTCAGTGTTTTTCCCCCCAAACTCAGTAAATCCACACAACACAGGACAAACATAAGTTTGGTGTGTAAACATAACTTACCTGTACCGTTGTTAACTGTGGCCTGGATCGTGGCTTCTGGCCCCAGAGTGTCATAGTCTTCCTTCATTTCTTCTGTGAGGAAAAATTATCTTTAGCATTTGCAAATTATAGAAAGGCTTACTATATAGTAAGAATGACAAGCACAGAAACAAGGAAGATTCCTTGAGTGGAAACAGAGGAGGCTTTTTGTAAACCTCTAAACAATAGCTTTGTTCAGGCATTTGAATGAATCCAATAGTGCTAGCTGTACAAGAACTTATTTACTTGGAGCACGACTGCAAGCTGTGAAAAACAGAGGTGCTTATTTGGAGCAGACGAGGGGCTTTTCTTCTGTTGGCAGTTTTAGTGACAAATGGGGGAAGATATTATTTTTTCAATAAGAATCAAAAGTAACTAAATATTTATACTATGAAGTGGCTCAGTAGCTGCTGCAGCTAACTGTAGCTACACTCTGGGTGCTTAGTGCCAAGTCAGAACTTCTTTTATTTCCATGTTTTCTTTCCCTTTCATGTAGCTATGACAGTGCTAGTGTAGTTAAGCAGACTTAAAAATATAATGCCTAATTGTATAACAAAACTTTGAATGCCTACTTTTCAAAATGAACATTTCAGAGGAATCAAATATATCTGTTTCATTGTTTTATAGAAACTTCTAATGCATATATTCCTTATTCTTGTTCTAATTTCTCATAAATAACTTTTTCTTCTTTTTTATTTGTTCCTCTATAGGTCAGCATATTCATTTTCTGATGAAAAAATATACAAAGAAAACAACAGCCCAATGTACTGATTAAGATGAAAATATAGAATATTCAAGTTCAAGATTCATGAATAATTAAAAATCATTTTTAAAACTGTATTATTGTGGTGGTGCATTCCTTTAATCCCAGCATTTGTGAGGCAGAGGTAGGAGGATCACTGTGAGTTTGAGGCCACCCTGAGACTACATAGTGAATTTCAGGTCAGCCTGAGCTAGAGTGAGACCCTACCTTGAAAAACAATCAACCAACTAACCAAACAAACAAAAAACTGTATTATTTTCAAATAAGGGAGACTTTGAAAAACAGGGGAAATCCTGAACTTCTCTGCCTACCAGATTATACAGTATGTAGGAAGGTAGAATGAGGCAGCTGCCAGTTAAAATATATTTCAAATGAGGAAATTAACATGGAGTTTTAAAAACTGAAGTTTTACATAACAATACTAATGAAAGCCAAACAGCATGGTCCAGAACTGGGATCTCTGTGTGATTATCATTTTACTTAAAATGAGAGAATTAGGATGCATTGAACTCTGAATTCTCAAAATTATCCTGATCACTTTTTTGTTTACCACATACTAGACCATTTTCATAGAAGAGTTTCTAGAAATTGCTACAGTAAAAGTAAAACATATTTAATAGACAGTATCCTATGGTGTCCCTGTTTATGGAATCAGGGCCAAAATAGCCATTTTCTCACAAGTACACAAACATACATAGATTCTAACTTAATGGTACTGCTGAAAACATCTACACAGTTTGAATGATACTTGTTTAGACCATGCAACCACTTTTAATTAATGCCTGACCCCAGACTTCAACCTTTATTTAGGAAATATTTTCACAGGGGTATTTTGCATGAAATATTTACAAATTCAATATATAGGAATACTGTAATTGTCAATTGCAATATTTGATTGTTTGGAAAGCTCCTTCTTGACAGTTTTATTGGTCTCTCCAAAGAATTAAATTAAGGTATTTCTGAGAAGTTCAGTACTAGATATAAATATAGCTTTTGTGTCTTTCTTCCTCACTCATCTCATGTGATTTCTGGTAGCCAAGAGTCACAAGAATCACAAGTTTTCCATCTGAGAGCACATCAAGTCACTCAGGGGAAAACAGTTAACAGCATTTTTTTTTTTTTTTGCATAATAGTGGTAATGTTCAAGATTTCTGCTGCACTTCCTTCCTCATTGTCATTTTCTTATGAAAAAGTAAAGGGAAGTTACAGTAAGTGGTTGCTTCCCAAATTAATAAAGGCCGGGTCTACAAATATCTACTTGGCACTTGGTATACATTGTGTTCTGTTGCATTCTTCAGCTATAACCCTCTTTGTCCAAAGATTGCCCATCCAGGACCTGTTAGAGCCTTCCAAGGAGATGCTGACACATTTACTTAGAATGTATTTTGCTTTGATTTACTAAACAACCACATTTTTCCCTTTTTTTAAACACAAAGTACAATTAATTAAAATAAAACACTATGTCTTTTCAGATATGTATTTGAAATATTGGGTATATGCCAAAATAGTTTCCACATGCACTGATATTCCCAAGGACATAATGATATACTTTGGGAATATCTCCTCTGAATTAATAGCAAACCTCACCATCTTTCTTCCTTGTGTTTAAACTTACACATTTTCTAAACACCTGATAGTATTACTGTGTGTGAAACCACATAGCATATTTATTTTTCAAACACTTGAAAAAGTTTGTATTTTCCAGTCAGCATGGCATAAACGTTTACAAAAATAAAGAACATTCTCTTCCATAGGATGAAGAATCCTTGAATAAGCAGAAAGTGGCCAAGACGCAGGTGATTTATTTAAGTCTGTGTCAATGATAATGATGTCATGATTTCCAGCACACTGTGTCCACCCCATTGTGGGACGAAAGAATGTCAAGGACAATTCCAGACACAAAACTTTGATTGTGCTAGGACCGGAAAGGCACAGTAAGAACTCCACTGCACTCTTCAGTTCAAAACCTGCATCCTGCAGACAAACTACAGAGAGCAGGGGAGAAAGAGCAAAGGAGAGGGGCTTATCTCAGGGTAGAGCTATGTGCTGAGGTATGACTGCAGACAGCCAGGCACCGAGGAGAAAATACTCCTAAATAAAACAGCACTAGAATTAGAATGATTGTCTATATTGTTTGTTTTGAACAATAAATAAGAAAAAAATACGTTATCAGAAGAAAAATGTGTTATCTACAAGTCAGTATAAACAATGAGAAGCTTTTTAAGACCAATTTCTTTTCATTAGACATCAAGGCACCACATCAGAGCACTTTTAGAACAACAATAAAAAAAGAACAATAAATCATTACTAATCATTAGAACAAGACAGGTAATAGCTGGGTAACTTTCTTGGTCCAAATAGCCAAATGAAATTAGAGATTTAAGTTTTATTTAATTATTGTGACTCCAGAATGCTACTTTATTTACCATAAAGGTAGAAGCACTTGTACCACAGGCTCCATTAATGGCAGGTGATACCGGGTCTACAATGCATTCGCATGGGTTTCTGTATATGACAATGTTTGGAGTCATGACCCATGACCAATACAAAAAACTGGCAGGATCACAAACTACTACAGCTAGACATTGCTGTCTTTGGCTGTTTTTCAACTATTGATCTTATTTTTTTTTTTAATTAAACTCTTTTTTTAGAAGTTTGGAGCTGTACATTTGTTACATTATTATTAATTATTCCTTTAAGGGTGGAAATTCTGGTAATTGGTCCTTACCCTTGATTTCTAGATATTAAAATTTAAAGCATCAGAACATTCATTCTTAGGGCCCTGCATATCTAGTTCATTAACAAATATGAATAGCTAACACCAGCTCATTTAAATAGTATGTCTTACATGAGTTCTCGCCACACTCTGTTTCTGTCACACTGCTCCCAAGAATCATTGGCTCTTATTATACATGTAAATGGCTATCATAAAAATAAAAATTTCATTTAAGATTGTTAATGACTTCTGCAGCAGTCAGACTTCCTTTAATGATCATCCTCTGCCCCTAATTAAACGTATTTATCTTTCAAGCATCTTTGGCTGAGTTCTCCCTCATAGTTGAAAATCTAAAACCTTAAGTCTTAATGGATATAACGATAAATGTTTATGTGTGGGATTGCTGAGATTCAAGAAACCTTCACCGAAAGCAAAATTGGAAACAGAAAGAGTACAAAACTTGGCACAGTATGTTCAGAAAACTAAAAACAAATACACTACACTCAAACTGCCATCAGTCTCCCACCCCCATTTCATTTTTCTTAGGAGTAGAGGTGATTTTATTACCCTGTTTTAGCATACCAAGCAATTACTCTATATCTGTTCAATGTTTGGTAGCCTATGACATCATATTAACGTGTAAGATTCGTACCTGACCACTTCACCTATTTATAAAAAGGCTACAATTATTTACATCATGGAAGGAAAAGCAAGGTGAGGTACATAATGATGGCTCTAGTTGGGTTTTGGGATTCAGGAGACACAAGGTCCATATTAGAGAGGATATTTAAAAAATTATTTGAGGCCACTTTACTAAGCATAGATGTGCATTGAGAGATTATGGAGCAGAATTCCTTGTACTTGAATGAACATGTCCATAGCTTGGTGAGGTTTCACCACACATGGATTTTGGAGCAAGATATTTCCATTTGCACAGTGGTAGCTGAAGTTTTATCTTGTACATAATTTGTCCTATTTTTTTAACATTTTATTTTTATTTATTTATTTGATAGAGACAGAGGAGGAGAGAGAAAGAGAATGGGTGCGCCAGAGCCTCCAGCCACTGCAAACAAACTCCAGAAGCATACCCCCCCTTGTGCATCTGGCTAACATGGGGAATCAATCCTGGGTCCTTTGGCTTTGCAGGCAAAAGCCTTAACTGCTAAGCCATCCCTCCAGCCCCAATTTGTCCTATTTTTATTATAGTTGGTCTTGGACCATTTTTTTTTTCTTCCCTTGAGATTCCCATCAAACAACAGGACTCATTATCAAGTACTTAGCTGCTAAATAATAAAAAAGCTACCTGACCAGGTAAAAGTGTGAAATCACATTCACACTTAACAAAAGGAATGATTAGATGGTTGAATTACAATAGGAGGTGTCAGATGCTGACAGTTATGTGGTCTGAAATGGTACATAATTCCCATATTACACACACACCCACACCCACACACACACAAGCTTTTATGTTTGCTCCCATTTTCAGTCAT
>JAEOAD010000004.1:72665000-72672500 GCA_036365145.1 Orientallactaga sibirica | reverse complement strand
CATAACAAAGGGGTAATACAGGCAGAATGAAGTCAAATGACCTGTCAAAGGATGTACAACCAATTGGTAGCAAAGCCCCAGATAGATGCTTTAAGGCAGACAACAGCCAAATAAAAAGATACACAATAATACAACTTCCTGGCAAAGAATGCAACCTAAATTTAAACTCAAGTCCAGAGTTAAAAGTATGAAAATGCCTAGGACTTTGGGGAATTTTCATGCAGTAAGATGGAGATTGTTGCTAATTTTAAATTGTTTTGATGATTGTTACTTTCATGGATCCCCTTAATTTGAGTTATAGAAGCCTACCAATTTGATCAATTACCAGAATCTAACAATACACCCATGTTTCCTGCAATAGTTTGGAAACAATAGAAGTAAAGAGGCAGTTCACAGAATTACAAACTTGATGACTTGCCTGCTTGTCCCTGCACCAACATGTAGCCAGCTGTGTGGCCTTGCTCTATCACCCCAGGAAACGTAGTACAAATGGGTGAAAATAATAATGGGTTCCCTGTTTATGAGATCATCACACGAGCCTACCACACTGTACATGTGATGGCATTTTGTGAAGTGTAACATGCCAACATGGAAATAGTGGTGATGTAACTAGTATAAGCACTGAAATTATAAAGATAGGCCACTGCTCCAGTGTCTTCTTTTGCCTGCTGTTGAAAATTGGTGGCAGCTATGAGTAAAAAGAGTTGAATCAGATGGGTGCCAGTCACAATTTGGGTACTGGACCTTCATTTAATAATCGATTTCAAATGTTGTTCTCAAGTAGGAGGCCCACAATAGGACAGGGCCTGCTCCATTCTTCAGTTAAGATATGATACAGATATATAGCCTCATGGAAAAAAAAGTCTCTGTTGATAACATGTCATAAACTTTAAAGAAGTCCTTTGGAATTTTATGAATCATTCAGTTTCCTAAATCTCCTGTGTGTGGAGGTCACTTTATGTTGGAGCCAGAGGATTAAAGGCAAGCTTTCTTGGCCTGCTTTGGTAAATGTTAGGAGGAATGTCTTAGACTTTCCACCTGAAACTTGGCCTTTTTTCCACCCCGCCTCCACCTATCTTGCTTTCCAGGTATGTGCTACTGAGGACAGGATGTGGCTGTGTTTCAAGAATTTTATGAAGTGACTCTTGTTTTTCCAGGGAAAATTTATCATTGACACCCCTTCTTCATGACAGTCAACTTGTTACCTCTGCACTTGTGTGGGTAAAGATCATAGAACCAAATTCAAGGTTCAATTTCTCATTTTATAATTGGAGCCGAGTGACAGGTACAAGGAAAAGACGAATTGAGAGATTTTCTTCTGAATTTGAACTTGTGTGCAGGAGCCTTAATTTCTCAATTTGAAAATGGGCTGTGTTATCACTCAGAGATGAAAGATGAACTAATTCTAGGAAGAAGAGACTATGTCAGTGTGAAATATTCAGACGAAATGTTCTATTCAGTATAAAACACATATGAGAATGATTATCAACATAGTATAGGCAGTCTTATACAAACTAGCTTGGTTACTTTCATTTTATATCCCAGGATCATCCAACGGCATTAAACCTGCATTACAAATTAATGAGTTGTAAAATGTCAGCTGATAAAACAAAAGCAGTTTTGAATATAGGGATAAAAATGTTTCCATTTCAGATTAGCTATGAAAAAATATGCATATTAACTGAAATGAGAGAGGAATTTTTTTTTTCTATGCCACGGTTCCATGGGAGGGGGAGTCAGTTCTGTGGTTACCTCCCATTTCCTGTTATAGGAGCATCTTGGGAAGACAGCAGCTTCTCATCCAACAGGGTAACACTAGCAGCTTCTTTTATACCTGAAAGGGCTTCCAAATTTCAATATGTTAATGATTCTTTTTTAAAAAAGGTTCAAGCTGGGCATGGTGGCACATGCCTTTAATCCCAGCACTTGGGAGGCAGAGGTAGGAAGATGGTCATGAGGTTGTGGTGACCCTGATACTACATAGTGAATTCCAGGTCAGCCTGGGCAAGAGCGAGACCCTACCTTGAAAATCAAACAAAAACCAAAACAACAACAACAAACAAAGGTTCAAATTTTCAGAAAGCTGCAGAGGCTCTGACAAGCTTGTATGTGTAGGTAATGACATCTTACTCATTTCTCCCTCCACATTTCTTGCTTAACATAGGAAACATAAAAATAATGACAAATGTGAACAAAGTCAGGAGCTCCCCTTAGCCAAGCCATCATAAAAGCCATAAAAACAGATATTAGGCAAGGAATCTGTCCCAGGTCACAGTGTTCTAAGTGAAATTTATGCTTTTCCAAAGACTTGACGTCTGTTTATTTTTTAATAAAAGTAAACATTTTGGGGGTTTCCTGTATATCTATGACTCATGATGGTTTTGATCACCTTACTTAATTCCTACCAAAGTAGTCATTGTGTTGCTGCTTCAAACACATGCTCCCCACTTCTTTCATTTAGTGAATTTTTGTAGTCATAATTACTATCTTGTAGGAAAAAAAATCAGCTTCACTTTCTGTTACTCTGCTACAGTTACACTCTCAGGATATAATACTTAGTTAATCTATAATGCAGAGCACGAGTCAATAAATGCCATTGACAGTTGAGAAATGTCTAAAAGCTCCTTTATCAGCAAGACTAACCTGATGACATGCTGAGGGAAAACCTCAGAAGAACTCCACACAAATATTTTTATACATATTACATATCTGTGTGACAACAACTCTGTCATGCTTTATGAAAGACATCAAGTGGATATATGTCTCTCAATAACATAAAAAAGACTTCAGAAGACAATCAGTGGAATCTATGATCATTCCATGACTTGCTTCATACCAACCACCAAGAAGTATCAAGAGGCTGTGGCGTAAAATATTCTCATGATGATGGCTGAAGGGCATTTAAGAGGCCTGCTAAATGACTGTAACTTCTTTAGGACTTAGAAGTATGAAATAATAAGCCTCCAAACCATCAAAATTGTTTTGGTGTTTTTCTTTTATCTGACATGAGGAAAGACCTTGTCTAGCTTTAAGTTTTATAGTAATAAGACCTTGGAAATAAAACCTTGAATAAACTGAGTATCATGAAAGGGGAAATGTGTCCTTGTGTAAACAGATATTGTGTCTACCACCTTCCTCTGGAAAGGTTACACAACTTTCAATGCTCCTAAGAAGTAGAAAGTCAGTAACTGGTGGAAAACAAAATACAGAACAGAAAACTACAACTTTTTCTCTGATCGTTGCAAACTTGCCCCACCCCTGAGCCTCATCTGTGACTGTACATTTTTCTAAGAGATCATGATATAAACTCAGCTATTCTAGTCCCACCAAATCAAATCATCTCCCCACAACCCTTCACTTGATCCCAACACCTTCATGTGAAGCAAGAGCAACTTGTCTCTTAAGGACATGTTGAAATGTTTTCCTGGTTAAAAACAGACATTAAAAAAAAAAAAAAAACTTTTCATGCTTCACTGAAGAAGGAGACTATAGCTGTATCCTATCCATAAAATTAATGGGTTTCAAATATTTATCAGTCGAAGAGATCTATGTGGCGACTATCTTGGTTGCTGCCATTTAACTGATGTCAATATTCATTCTTGAGTCTAAGTAATGTTCCATGGGGCCACTGCACTGCTTCCAGCCCATCAGTGAAATAATGGGAAGAAACAGCTTTTTCAGAGGAAAACAATTCCCTTTAAGGCAGCAAGGGGTGTGGATCACCTTAATAAATCTTAGTGGGTGGGGGGAAGTGAAATCATTGTAGGGGAAATAACGAATCATCTGTCTTTAAAGGAGGTGTGGTTCAACAGAAGGCAGTTGGAGAAGATTTTGTTCCTGATGGAGATTTCATCAGTAGCTTTCTCCTGATCAACTCTAGCTTAAAAACATGGGTCATTACAAAGTTGATCACATGCAAAAAATAAATAAATAAAAGTCCTCCAATCTTGGTGAATCTTGTCTCTTATACCAAAGAATTACTTGAAACAGGATTGTACAATTGAGTCCACTTCCTCATACTGCCTGATAGGTTTAATCCCTGAAATCTCTTTTAGACTACATTGAATACCTGAGGAAGGCATCAAAACATCATCTCTCTGCCCAAAGGATTTGTCTTAGTAGATGTGGGTCTGTAGGGCTAATGAAATAATTTACCGTGCAGTATATTTAACATGGCAGCCACCCCAACTAACATAGCAGCACCCTTCCTAGGAGCCTGGTTTCAAAATAGCAACATTGCACCTCACAATTGACAAAACTAGACAACGGTGACAGGGACATGGCATGGCAGGCACAGAAGCTCAACACATTATGGCCACTCTAAACAGAGTACAAAAGGAAGGGAGTCAGTGATGTGTAAACCAAACAATGTGAAGAGAAAAATATTGAATAATTTCTGTCATGAGGCACTGACTAAAGCCAGGCTCTAATTGAATTAAACTCCCATTTATTTGCTCAGGCCCAAACAACAGGCTGGGAGGAAGAAAAAAAAAAAAAAAAAAAAAAAAACTTAAGGTTTGCTCAACTGTTCTGAGGTACCACCTTTCTTCACCCCTGTATAAATCCACCATCTGTGCGCACAGTCACACATGTTCCCTCTCTCCACAAACGCACGGAGACCCTACCAAGCACAGAAGCCAAAAAAGCACAAGGCACACAAAGGCTCCCCAGGCTGCCCCAGGTCTAAAGGAGCAAAGGGGTAGAAAAGATCTTTTGCTCATTGCCCAGGTGAGACGGCCTGGTGCGTCCTCTCAGCCTCGACACGCGTCAAGTAAAAGAAAGGTTAAAATTAGAAAATTCAATTTATTTGATAATTTCCCAGAATAATTAGAGTTAATATGGGTTAATTAATATGCAAATCTCTCAGCAGATGTTCTGCAGCAGGGCCTGTGTGAGAAAACAGCCTTTGCTTTCTCCTACGTGATTTTGGCTGTCAGTTATTGGGTATAATTACTGTAACTAACCGAATACACACAAAACCTTTGGAATATAAAATTGTTACAGTTCTAGCTCTGCACAAGCTGCTACTTTTCTGCAATAAAAGCGAACAATTTCTTTCAGAAAATAGGAGCCTTTTTGTTCCTTTCTTGATTTAAAAAGAAGAAATGAATCAAGTAAATGGCTTATCTTTTTCTATGCATAATTAGGTCAGTATTATATGAACATTCCAATGAGCAGTGGTACAAACGTACATATAAAATGATAGCTCAAACCACCTGCAAAATCACATGAAATTGTTTTATTCAGAATCTTTTTTCCTTCCTCACCAGAACTTTGAAATGCTGAATGTCTTTCTTTCCAACATTGCCAACATTTCCGAAATTCAAAAGGATTCTACAACTTTATTAATTTTTTTCCTCTTCAAAGCCAAAAGAATAAAGTGGCTAAATGTTTTTAAAAGCACATAAATAGGGTGGACTGTTTTGTAAAAGAACTTGTGTGGAGTTTTAAACTTTTAGAAATGACTGCACTTTGAGTGGCATTGAGTCCCTTTTCACCAGCCTAGGAAAGGTAAAAGAGGCACAGGGGCTGGGATCCATCCCCACGAGAGACTGCTCTGCCTTGTCTGAGTCATGAATACTTGAATAAATGTTACAAGGAGTTATTGGGGTTGGTATATTTTTTCACTTTGTGCAAAGAGATAAACTTATTGAAAATTATTTCATTCTCATGTACTTATAACCTTCTAAAGGGATCTCAGGGAGAATTGAGAAATATTAGGTCTACTCAACAAATTTAGATTATTTGTTAAGTACTTGAATCTATTTTAGACATCATCTCTACAGTAATTACTCAGCTTTAAAAGAGGGATACACTATTCTTACAGTGGCTGCTAATGATTAATTAAAAATCCAATAATCACCAAGCATCTATGAAGGAAGATTTTCATCCCACTTTCTGGTTGGAATAATGGAGTCACATGTCCAAATGTTCCACTTCCATACATGGATTGAAATGGGTGGCAGTGGTGGGTACCCAGTCTTTCTTTTAACTAGCAGACTAAATCATTGTCAAAGTCTCACCTTGCAAAGGTGTTTTGAATCTCACATTGGTGTTGGAAATCACAGACATAGTCAGTGAACTAGAAAAGTAATGTCACAACTCAGAAGAGAAAGCAAAATGGACAGACCAATGTCTTAGCCTATACAATGTTTAAGTAGTTGGGATTTGGGGATTATATGATATCACATTTAAATCTCTTTGGTAGTGAATCTCACCCAGACTTTCTCCTTTCTGCCACTCAGTAGCATTCAAATAAACAAGCCAATAGCAACTTTGTTGGAACTGGGTGATCCATACTAGGAGCTATGTAACTATCACCAACAGACATAGCTGCGTTTGGACACAACTAGTTACCTACAGTAATACAATAACCACCTTTCCTTCTTCTATGAGTGGGGAAAAGAGAGGAGAGAGAGAGAGAGAGATATCTGGTACTTGAGTTTGCTTCAACTGTTTCTTCCAAGCAGATCCTAATACCCCCCTTCCTACTTATCTCCTGTCATTTCCAGGTAGTAGAATTTGCTGACCCTGGCCACTTGGTGGCCTAAGCTTGGATGTGGCAAAAAAAAAAAAAAAAAAAAAAAAAAAAAAAAAAACCAGATAGTCACAGTGCACAGATGAGTTATCTCAGTCACAAAAAGGCCTTCATTTTACCATCTAGTTTGGTTCAGTAATTTGTACAGACTTTCTTCCTGTGCTGTAAACAGAAGCCAAATGATAGGCTTCTTTTCCGTCTTCTCTCAAGTAACAGGCTACACAGATTAAACAATCACGCCAGCATTCATTTTCCAAGGGAAAAAAAAAAGAGAGAAAAGGAAATTTTCACTATGTGAGGTGATGAGGAAACTTCCTTGAACAGATGAAGATTCCATACTCTTGCTATAAACACACACCTATGTCTTTCATTCTCAAATTCTTGCTTCAATTTACTCTGTCTTTCCTAAGCTATTTACCATATTTTTGTTTGTTCATTTACTTATTGTTTGCAGTCCTGGCAATCAAACTCATACTCCCTGCCATGCCCCACCCCACCCACCTAAGCCCTTTAGACACCAGCCACCATTCCCTGTCTTGGCTTTATTTCACTTAAGGCTGTCTATTGGCTGACAGCTGTGTGATCTATGGTCCACACGGGGGGAAGAGGGGGAGTTCAGAAGCAACTATGTATTTTATCCATTCCTGGCCAGACTTATCTTATGAAGTATTGATAACACATTATCTTTCAGAGCAGAATAATACTGCACAAAATGTTACCAAGAACTTTAGGACTCCTACCTTACTGAAAGTTATTATTCAGAAGTTTACATAGTCTGGGAACACTTATCAGGAGTCCTGAGCAAAAAGAACAGAACCTCCATCTCATTGAGATACAATGGAATGTTAAAGCTTCAGTGCAGATAAAGGGCAATCTTCAAAAGTTCAAAATCTTCCTTGAGATAAAGCAATATTATGAATTAAAAACAATTGCCTTCAAAATAGAACAGAGACTAGATGGGG
>JAEOAD010000004.1:72657500-72660000 GCA_036365145.1 Orientallactaga sibirica | reverse complement strand
CTGTTTTATGAGCAAACATTTCTATGGCTAAGTACCTGCTCAGCAATGGCCTTCACCCTGTAAGTAAGAGGATCTAACCATATTGGCTTCCTTGTGTTTCTGTAAACTAGCAAATGGAAAAGTGACAGGGAAAATTAGTAAGTAACCTATGAAAAAAGAGAGATTTACATACCTAGTTCTTATTGGCTTACCCATGAAACACATGCTGACCTTCATTATCAGTCTAACACACCTCTTTGTGTTTTTTCTTTGATCTCTGACTCTTGTTTATGTCTAACAAATATCTTCTTTATTTTTTATTATTCCTGCCCATGTGTGTCCCCTACTCCTTACCATCTTGTTCATTCTCTACAACTAGAAAGGAACACATTTTCTCACAATTCTCTTTATTCAATTAGAGATAAACTAATGAACCATAAGAGATGTTTCATGGCACCTGAGCATGTGGAAGCCATTGTCCCCTGAAGCATGAGGACTCAGCTTTACGTGACTTCTCACTGTCCATTTGGCCTCTCTAGGGGGCCACTTCCAAAAAGGAAGTGTAAAGAGAGGAAATAACCTTCTATGAGTGGCTCAGCAATGAGAAGGCTCCTATCTTGCATACATTTGGCTTTTTCTATAGGTGCTAGGCTTGAGCATAAAATTAATTGGCTCTTACTAACTTGTAACTTTTAGTAAGCTATTTAACTGGTCTTACTATCCTGTATTAAATGGGGATGCCAACAGTAATTATCCATGCATGGCTGTGAAGATGTGATGAAAGTACCTGGAGTTCAGCATAAAGCAAATGCTTAGAAAGTGGTGGCTGCTATTGTTATTAGTGTTCTTATTATTTTCTAAGAGTGATGAGGGCTTTTATATATTAATCTTATATAATAATTTTGGGATTGAATCATATGATAACTTACAGTATCCAAGTTGAAATGGTGAGATTTTTTTTCTTACTTTGCTTCTACGTTTGATATATGGCATGAAAAGATTACAGCATTAAAACATGAAACATACAATTTAGGAATTGGGGGGGACACCTTCTGTGGATGGGGATCTACCAGGTGCTAAGATAGGTGCTGTAACCTTCCCTGAGGTAGGCAGTAGGATTCCACTGTACAGAAGCAGTTGAAGGTTCAAGACTGTAAAGGACTTAGTGAAAGTTCATGTAGCTAAGTGGTGAAATTGAGTTTTCTGTTTTTCATCTGCTTGACCTTAAATGTGACTTGTCTCTCAATGCTGCTTCACACTTTTCAAAACTGTGCACTCAAGGTACATGCTAAAAAGTGATTTTTATGGTTTTTGACATTTATGTTGCACACATTCAAAACAGATAAAAATAGACTCCATGCTGCTGATATAATTACTAGAGGCTATAAAAGCCATGCAGAAATCTGGAGAGGGGACATGGGAATAGTCGGAGAAGATCATAAACAAAGGATCGGTGACACAAACTAGGACTACATACTGTCCTTAATTCCTTCACCCAGTGCCTCACAGTCCTATAGTGTTCCACCATGGAAGATCAAGCCTCCATTCAGAACTTGGAAATCACCCCATTTTCAGGCAGTGCAATGCCAGCAAGCCACAGGTGGGCACCCCATGAGTAGGTGAGAAATGTGACTAGCAAGGGGAAGATGAGGCATTGGTGCCTCTCAATGAGCACATCAGTTCCAGTTATCCTGCTTTGGTGTCCTGCTTATGTCAGACTCACACAGTTATTTTTTAGTTGGCAGTTTGGGAGACTTTCAGACAGTTTTTAAATGAGTATTCTTGCCCTGAGAAGAAAGGTACAGCAGCGTAAGCTAGCACACCCTGGTGTACTGAACTGGTTTAGCTGCTTCTGGCTGGCTCACAGCAAACTAAGAGGAACCTAAGAATGAAGTTGTACATTGTACCTAAGAGGATGGAGAGGAGGCAGGGTTTGGAAGTCTGAATAGAATCTGAACACAGAAGACAGGGATATGAGTTGAGAGAATGTGCTTTATTATTTTCTTCTTACTCATTGCTCCTTACCATCCTGTTTTTTTGACAGCAACAAACACCACTCCTCACAAACAATGATGTAAACAAAATCCATTATCACCTCAAACCCAAATCCTTGCTTTTCTTGGCTTTTGCACTGATGGGGAGAGGGAAGTGGCTGCGTGGCAGACCTGGTTAGATTAAGTACTAATCTTGGAAGCTTGGTCTTGAGGCTTCATACATTCCCTGTTGATTGGCACAAAGGTGGATGTCTTGACACAGAACTGATGTTTCTTTGGAGAGCTGGCCTTCCTCTGTACCATGAAACCAAATTTACCATTAGAGGAAAAGGACAGAAACTGGGATGAAATGATTTGCTAAAAGTTACAAACTTGAGTCAGGGGCAACCAAAGATGTGCAGTTTATTATAGGAATTTCATAACTCTAATTTAGAACTGTGCCTGACTTAGGTAGTTTTTATGACAGGGTAGATGATTTTGAAGTGTTCAAACATATAGTCTTTCAGATTAGATATTTTAGGATGTCA